>OY757021.1:90319446-90341270 GCA_963580285.1 Lucinisca nassula | reverse complement strand
AGTGCTGCAAGAACTGCATCATGCTCCTCCACTGCCCTTACATGACTGTACATCAAGTGAGTGCCACAAGACTATTGAATATGAATTCAAAGTGAAGGTGCATTAGTCTTTCCCTAAATGAAGTTGACATTAATCCTTTTGTACCAAATGGGATCTTCTTCCATATACAGCATGAGTCCGTTTCAAAATTTAGGGGTGTCAGGTTGTATTTTCATCAAAATTTATTTGGAAAATTACTGAACTTTCAGCTAACAGTGGAGGCCCTGATCAGACGCCGCGTTCTGTGGCATCTGATCTGGGCCTGCACTGTTTGCCAGGGAACCTGTTTTGGGGTTTCTGGTACAAAATGGGTTAATATAAGACAAAGATGACTATTTTTAATGTTCAAAAGAGTAAGTAAACTAGAATTACAGTTCTTGTTTTCCAAAGATCCCCCATGGTGCTTCACATTCGGCATAGGCACAGCATTTTTGGCATCAGAATGTCTGTTAACCCTGTTTGTACCAAATGGAATCTTCTTCCTTGTGTATAGCAGGAGTCCATTTCAGAGTTTGGGGGTGTCAGGCTGTGTTTTCCTCAAAATTGATCTCGAGCATGGCTGAACTTTTTGCAAATAGTGCAAGCCCTGATCAGACCTGCAGTTCTGCGGCGTCTGATCTGGGCCTGCACTGTTTGCCAGGGTACCCGTTTTGGGGTTTCCGGTACAAAATGGGTTAAACATTACATTACATGTCTGTTTAGATGGTCAAAAGCAGCACTCACTTAACCTTCAGAAATGCTAACTGCAATAGGGGCAAAATGTCTTGCTACTGAATGCTACTGAATGTGTTTCACTGTCAATCTACATTCAGAGGGTTATTCCTCTCCTGAATTTTCCTTCCTTCCTTTCTATACCAGTAGAAGCCTCCGTGGTGCAGTGGTTACGCTACTCGCCTTGTAAACCAAGGGTCGCAGGATCAATCCTGAGCTCCTCCAGACTTTCGGATGAGTCTTTAAACCAAGGTCCCGTCTCCGTATGACCTTAGCTGTCGGTGGGATGTAAAACTCAAACACTCACTCACTCCTATACCAAAGGTATTCATTGACCTTTTGCTTTCATTCATTGTTCTCTTAACACCTATTGAAATACTGCTAGTCTGTTGATGCTTATAAACCCTATTGGTATCATTGGGCATCAGGGCTTTAGATGTCATTTCATCTCAATGTCGGGTAAAAGTCCCACAAAATTGGAAGCAATGTCTCCAAAATGACCTATACATCATTACATGCAGTGTTGACGGGGACGTTAAATACGCCAAATCAACAAGACAAACAAACTACTGCTAGTAATTTTCACGATTCCATGACATTTGCTCACAAGACAATTGCTTACAAGACAGTTGCTCACAAGACAATTGCCCACAAGACAATTGCCCACAACCTTAATGGAAAATAGGACAATTGCTCACAACACTTTTTTTTTTCATTATTTTACTTTTATTTTGAAAGTCTTTTATTTATATTTTCTATAATTTATTGGAACTATTTCTTCCTGAAAAGCTGGATTTCAACTAATTAGTGATAACTAAAGCATCAGTATTTGGATAAAATGATAGCCAACTAATCTCTTAACTATAATGAGCATTAGTCAGCTTAATTTATCAATGTAATATACTAAGCAACTTGATAAATATGCTCATCATTAATTAAAATTAACCATAACTTATTTATTTATTTTTTTCCAAAGTTTAATAAGAATTCATTTCACCCCCTTAATCAAATTAAATGTGAACTTTTTTACATGTATCACCTAAAATTGGTGATATGATTCAATTTGATTACATAATTTTATTAACCCATTTTGATTCACACCTACAAGATCTCCTCGCTCCCCCCGAAAAACACTGCTCAGCCATAGCCGAGGTGGTTAAGAAATTCCTTAAAGACACAAATTACTGGGAAGTAATATAAGAAAAACAGCGTTTGTTACCCACACACCGCGCTTAGGCAACCATCACCTACCGTCAATCTGCACTTAAACCTCAGACGGGGGCGTCAAAGTGAGACACTGTGGTTGCGGCTCATTTGCTTTGCACTTATGGGTGCCCCGCCGAGGCTACCCCCATCAAAGGACAAACCAATGACCCTCCCATACCTTCAACATCATAACAGACCACGGGCAGGGTGCATCATAAGAAAATCCCATAGCCCGAAAACTCCCACGGACATGCTTGAACCTGCGGCGACAAGCCGATTGGGACACTGTGGTTGCGGCTCATGTGCTTTGCACTTATGAGTGTTCCGATGAGGTAACATGCCGCTGCAGGACAGGCAGCCCCCATGGGAAGGTAATTCTTCACAATAACCGCGCCATCCGTTAACTTGGTTTTGAACAAGTTACCCTAAGAGCCGGACCGTGCCTTTGTGGGGGGACCCCCCTCACAAGCCCGGCCCGCCCTGTGCACAGAATGGGAAGCCAAAATATGTGACGGATGGCGGAGTCATATTAGCACAAGCACAATATGCACTAATGACTTTTGTATGTATTACAGGTACAGGTGGGCCCCGGGGGACAAGAAACTGGACACAACTACACTGATCCGAGCGCACGCATGGGTCCCAAAGCACTAATCTGACTTTTCTATTTCAGGAACAAGAGGAGGCTCGACGGAGCCCGTCAGGACAACATCCTGAGGGCACCTGGGAGAAAGCCCATACTGGGCTCCCCCTAGGTACCAACAGAATGAAGTCCCCGGAAGTAGGCAAAGCGAAGGCATAAATACTGCCAGAACAGAGCATACAAACGGGGACAGGTCACACGCTAAATATCTTTATAGGCGAGGCAACGGCAATATCCACCATTTGCTAAGTCCCTTAAAAATGCCTTTTGGAAGACCATTCAAAAATAAAAATTAGAGGGATTGCAAAACGGCTGATTAGCCTCATCACTGCCTTTCCCAAACAAACACATACCTCCAAACACATCACGAAGACACACTTTTCCAATTTTGAACCCCACTTGCATAGGCAGGTCTCCGTGATGAGAGCACGGGTACTAGGACTTTTTGCAATAGCCGAATTGGCTGGTCTATTAGTCACCCATCCTGGCTCACTTTAGATGCCTGTTCAAAATTCAAAAATTTCATGCGTTATCACCCTTTAACAAGCATCTTGACCGTAGGCGTTTTCTTTGCCATGTCAGGGGTGGAGGCAGAAAATAATGGAAGCCAGAACTGATAATGTATGTTAGCTTTTTTCCTCGGCCAGACATTCGAAAACAGGGCTGTACTCTGACACATTTGGCAGTCGAAATTGGCAACACGTCATCACATACTAGAGCCCGTCTTTGGTCTGATTCCTGCACTCAAAATTCTAAAATCGCTATAGAACTGTGTTTCTTAGGACAAACGCTGTACCTCGGGTGCGATTTGTGCCTTCCTCCGATTAAGAGTTCAGTATATTCCCATTGGTCAGCTGACACCTGTCGAATTGACAAGTGCCAGCACATTGGAGGCCCTGGGAAGAGCAGTTCATAAACTAATCCCATTTAGCGAGATGGGGGTAGCCACTATGTGTTTTTAGCGCCCGGTTACCTTACAAAATCTATCAAGTCAAGTCATTTTGATTCCAGGACATTTGCCCCCCAGGACATTTGCCCCCAAATGAATTAATCTAAAAATGGACATTTGCCCCCCAGTTGAAAATGCGACCCGGACATTTGCCCCCCAGAGCTTATTTTTGGTATGGACATCTGCCCCCCAGTGCTTATTTTACAGGTGGACATTTGCCCCCCAGATAGACCAGGGCTAACACAAAGGAGGAAAATAATGTATTTATTGGTTTATTATCATCAGAAATACAAAATGTTAAGCAAAAAATTACTCCATCTGTATAAATTACCTGCTGTAAACGGCAACCCCTACCTTTACAAGCAGTATAGATCCAGATCAAAACAAAATGTTAGGCAACAAATTACTCCATCTATATAAATATTAATCCCATAATAACCTGCTATTAAGAACAACCCCTTCCTTAGAAAGCAGTATAGCTCCTGATCAGATGCCATCTGATGGGGATCTATACTGTTTGTCATGCAGTTTGTTAAATTAACAAAAACATACCAAGAATGTGATGGTTAATAGTCAATAATGGGAGATGCTTAATTTATTCAGCAGGATAAGGGTTAAGCAAGTCAGCTACAGAACCATTTATTGAGTTTGTGCCTCACTGAGGGTCCAATGTCAGACGCCTTTTTCTACAACGGAAACTCAAGTGGTTTTTACACTGGATACACTGATGGTTAATTCTTGAAGTAATTGAAATGATCTTGAATGTGCTGTAAAACCATAACCAAAATGTTATCATGTAAATTAAGAAGCTATATACAAGTCTGTATAATGAATAGCCTTGCAAGTTAATGGTAATGTGAGACTTATTTTTATTTATTTTATTTAGAGATAATACAAAAATATGGAATGGTAGATGTATCAGGCAGCGGGTTGGGGGGCAAATGTCCCTTTCTGAAATAAGCAGTGGGGGGCAAATGTCCACCTGTAAAATAAGCCATGGGGGGCAGATGTCCATATTAAAATTAAGCTCTGGGGGGCAAATGTCCGGGTCGCATTTTCAACTGGGGGGCAAATGTCCATTTTTAGATTAAGTCATTGGGGGGCAAATGTCCTGGGGGGCTAACGTCCGGAGACCACCCATTTTATACCCTAAACCCCAAAACGGGTACCCTGGCAAACAGTGCAGGCCCAGATCAGATGCGCCACAGAATGTGGCATCTTATCAGGGCCTCCACTGTTTGCAAAAAGTTCAGTCATTTTCCAAATCAATTTTGAAGAAATCACAACCTGACACCCTTAAATTTTGAAATGGACTCCTGCTATATATTAGAAGGAAAATTCCATTTGGTACAAAAAGGGTCCATAAACTACTGAAATCCAAAGGGAGAAATAGTTCCATAATTATAGATGATATAAATAAAAGACTTTCAAGATAAAAAATAAAATCATTAATAAGTGTTGTGATCAATTGTCCTATTTTCCATTAAGGTTGTGGGCAATTGTCTTGTGGGCAATTGTCTTGTGGGCAAATGTCTTGTGAGCAAATGTCTGCACACCAATTTTCACACCTTCATGAATCATTAACCCTTTTTTTTTACCAAATGGAATCTTCTTCCTTATACATGTATATAGCAGGAGTCCATCCCAAAATTTAGGGGTGTCAGGTTGTGTTTTCATCAAAATTTATTTGGACTAGAAATGGTGTTTGTAAAACACAATGCCCCCAACCTTTGCTTGACCTTAGCTGGCAAAATATTCAACAAATATTGTTAAAGACTCAAAAACATACAACAAGAATTCCCCCGAAGGCTATGTCGCGCCTGTGGGGGCGCAAAGTCACCAAACCATGAAATCTAGGTCAAGGTCAAACATGGATGCCTGCATAAAAATTTCACTCCTAGTTGCAAGCATGTACCAAGTAACTCTTAAAAACAGACTCTTACATCAGGGTCAAAGTTAGGGTTGTCACACTATTTTACAAATTCAGTGAACCATAAAATGTAGGTCAAGGTCAGAAATGGATACTTGCATTGAAGTTTCAATTCCTAAATGCAAGCTTGTACCAAATACAATTAATGAAGCTCTAATAGATCTTGAGAAATGGACTCTTACATTAGATAGAAAGTCAGGGTGGTCGCAATAATTCACAAAGTCAGTGAACCATGAAATATGGGTAAAAGTCAAATATGGATGCTTGCGTTGCAGTTGGAATTCCTAGATGCAAGTTTGTACCAATTATAATTTAAAAAGCTTTAATAGTTTTCGAGAAATGGTGAAAGTCAGGGTGGTCGCAGTAATTCACGAAGTCAGTGAACCATGAAATATAGGTCAATGTCAGATATGGATGCTTGCGTTGAAGTTGCAATGCCTGGATGCAAGTTTGTACCAAGAATGATTAATGAAGCTCTAATAGTTCTCAAGATATGGACTTGCTGACAAGATTTTATTAAAAAAAAACAAGGCATCGCATGCGATACAAATTCCCTCGCACAAGACAACTTCGTGTGTGGAAAACACTGAAATGGCAAAAGTCCAACTTGCTTGAGATATTATCATATGCAACATTTGTGTAAAGTTTGTTTAAAAATCCATCCATAAATGTAGGTTCTAGAGTGATGACAATATTTCTCTAAAAATAGTCATAGGGACCTGGACTTGAGGCCATGGCCGCGAAGTAGATCTTGCTCAAGATATTATCATAAGCATCTTTTGTGTGAAGTTAGATTAAAATCATAAATGTAGGCGGTAGAGCAATGACAAAGTTTTTCTAAAAATAGCCATAGTGACATTGACCTTGAGGTCATGACCAAGCAACTCGAGATATTACCATAAGAAACATTTGTGTGAAGTTCTATTAACATCCATCAATAAATGTAGGCACTAGAGCGATGACAAAGATTTTCTAAAAATAGCCCCAGTGACCTTGAACTTGAAAGTCGAAATAGTTCGAGATATTGTCATAAGGAACATTTGTGTGAAGTTATACTGAAATCGGTGAAGAAATGTAAGCGCTAGAGCCATGTCAAAGTTTTTCTAAAAATAGCCACAGTGACCTTGACCTTGAAAGTCAAACTCACTCGAGGTATTATCATAAGGAACATTTGTGTGAAGTTATATTGAAATCAGTGAAGAAATGTAGTCGCTAGGGCGATGACAGTTTTTTTTTCAAAAAATAGCCACAGTGACCTTGACCTTGAAAGTCGAAATCGCTCAAGATATTGTCTTAAGGAACATTTGTGGGAAATTATATTGAAATTGGTGAAGAAATGTAAGCGCTAGAGTATTGACAAAGTTTTTCTAAAAATAGTCACAGTGACCTTGACCTTGAAAATGGAACTCGCTACAGATATTGTCATAAGGAACATTTGTGTGAATCGATTTTGAAATTGGTGAAAAAATGTAAGCGCTAGAGCAATGAAAAAGGTTTTCTAAAAATAGCCACAGTGACCTTGACCTTGAAAGTCGAACTCTTTCGAGGTATTGTCATCAGGATCATTTGTGTGAAGTTATATTAAAATCGGTGAAGAAATGTAGGCGCTGGAGCGATAGCAAAGTTTTTTTCTAAAAATAGCCATTGTGACCTTGACCTTGAAAGTTGAAATGGCTTGAGATATTGTCATAAGGAACATTTGTGTGAAGTTATATTGAACTTGGTGAAGAAATGTAAGCGCTAGAGCATTGACAAAGTTTTTCTAAAAATAGCCACAGTGACCTTGACCTTGAAAGTGGAACTCGCTAGAGATATTGTCATAAAGAACATTTGTGTGAAGTTATATTGAAATCAGTGAAGAAATGTAGGCGCTGGAGAGATGACAATTTTTTTCTAAAAATAGCTACAGTGACCTTGACCTTGAGGTCATGACCCTGAAAGTCAAACACACTTGAGATATTGTCATAAGGAACATTTGTGTGAAGTTATATTGAAATCAGTGAAGAAATGTAGGCGCTAGAGCAATGACAAAGTTTTTCTAAAAATAGCCACAGTGACCTTGACCTTGAGGTCATGACCTTTAAAGTCGACCTCGCTCAAGATATTGTCATAAGGCACATTTGTTTGAAGTTATATTGAAATCAGTGAAGAAATGTAGGCGCTAGAGTGATGACAAAGTTTTTCTTAAAATAGCCACAGTGACCTTGACCTTGAGGTCATGACCTTGAAAGTCGAACTCGCTGAGATATTGTCATAAGAAACATTTGTGTGAAGTTATATTGAAATTGGTGAAGAAATGTAGGCCCTAGAGCGTTGACAAAGTTTTTCTGAAAATAGCCACAGTGACCTTGACCTTGAGGTCATGACTTTGGTCAATCTCGCTCGAGATTTTTTTATAAGGAACATTTGTGTGAAGTTATATTGAAATTGGTGAAGAAATGTAGGCACTAGAGCGATGACAAAGTTTTTCTAAAAATAGCCACAGTGACCTTGACCTTGAGGTCATGACCTTGAAAGTCGAACTCGCTGAGATATTGTCATAAGAAACATTTGTGTGAAGTTACATTGAAATTGGTGAAGAAATGAAGGCGCTAGAGCGATGACGAAGTTTTTCTAAAAAGAGCAACAGTGACCTTGAGGTCATGACTTTGAAGTCAAACTCGCTCGAGATTTTTTTATAAGGAACATTTGTGTGAAGTTATATTGAAATTTGTGAAGAAATGTAGGCGCAAGAGCGATGACAAAGTTTTTCTAAAAATAGCCACAGTGACCTTGACCTTGAGGTCATGACCTTGAATGTCGAACTCGCTCGAGTTTTTTTTATAAGGAACATTTGTGTGAAGTTATATTGAAAATGATGAAGAAATGTAGGCGCTAGAACGATGACAAAGTTTTTCACAAATTACCAAAATGACAAAGGGCCATAACTCACAAAGTATTTTTCGGAATTTTGTCATAAGTTAATCAGTTCATCTACTCATCACCACCAATCTATTCATCAACTTTCAAGGCTCTAGCTCCAATAATTTTTTAGATATCTTGCTGACAAGATTTTATTAAAAAAATTTCAAAGGGCAATAACTCTTCAAAGGGGCATAATCCGGACGAGAAAAAAAATACGCGTCAGCTAATTTTCCATGAGGAATCCATATATGAAATTTCAAAACCCTAGCATACACGGTTCTAAAGATATGCTATGCATCACTTTTAGCATACATTACAATGGGCACAAAGTACCAAAATGACAAAGGGCCATAACTCACAAAGTATTTTTCGGAATTTCGTCAAAAGTTAATCAGTTCATCTACTCATCACCACCAATATATTCACCAACTTTCAAGGCTCTAGCTCCAACAATTTTTGAGATATCTTGCTGACAAAATTTTATTAAAAAAATTTCAAAGGGCAATAACTCTTAAAAGGGGCATAATCCGGGCAAGAAAAAAAATACGCGTCAGCTAATTTTCCATGAGGAATCCATATATGAAATTTCAAAACCCCAGCATACACGGTTCTAAAGTTATGCTATGCATCACTTTTAGCATACATTCCAATGGGCACAAATTACCAAAATGACAAAGGGCCATAACTCACAAAGTATATTTTAGAATTTTGTCAAAAGTTAATCAGTTCATCTACTCATCACCACCAATATAATCACCAACTTTCAAGGCTCTAGCTCCAATAGTTTTTGAGATATCTTGCTGACAAGATTTTATTAAAAAAATTTCAAAGGGCAATAACTCTTGAAGGGGGCATAATCCGGACTGGAAAAAAATACGCGTCAGCTAATTTTCCATGAGGGATCCATATATGAAATTTCAAAACCCTAGCATACACGGTTCTTTAGTTATGCTATGCATCAAAAGCGTAACGGACGGACGAACGGACGAACAGACGAACGGACGAACGAGGCAGAAGCAATATGCCCCTCCAACTTTTTCAAAGTTGGGGGCATAATAATGACTAAACTTTTAGCAAACAGTGGAGGCCCTGATCAGACGCCGCATTCTATGGCGTCTGATCTGGGCTTGCACTGTTTGCCAGTGTACCCGTTGTGGGGTTTCTGGTACAAAATGGGTTAATCATCTGTGATTATTGTGAATGAGCAGTAAGTGACAATATACAAAAAGATTAAACAGAGTTTGCTTTAAAAGGTACATTTTATTTATTCTACACATCCAAATAAACTAGAGGAACTTTTGATACTTCGGTCAGATTTCACCATTATCACACATGATTGATGACTCATAAAATTTTCACTAAAATGTAGAGCTTTTAACGTACGGTTTGAAAAAGGACATGGTGCTATGGAATAGAGGCATGGTACTGTGGCATGCTAAAATAATAATAAATTTATTATATGCTACATATTTAAAATGGAATTTACGGGTCAATTAACTAATCTAACTGACCTGGTGAATCAATTAAGTACATGTGTATGTATAAAAATCACACCATTCAATCTCAGACCACCAGCAATTAGCCTGTATCAGAGTGTATGGACATTCACTTTGATCAGTTGCTTCCAATTTACGATTGTAACGGGCTTTTACTACATCGGTCAAATGGTCACACTAGTCATAAGACATGGTGACAAACTTTTAGACATGCAAATGAGATTACATGTACAGGGTCAGTTGCACATCATTTTATATACGGTCATTATGGAGGTGCATTGCTGACCAGAAGTAGAGCCAATGTATACCGAAATTGATTGGATACGACAAGAGACAGAAAAGACAAATACCGTATTCCTCCCATTTACCGCCCCTGCTCCTATAAGTGCCCCCCTCACTGTTTTTCCAAGAACAAAATAATAAGTGCCCCTTCTGCATTCAGAGGGAAAAGTATTTTGGCTTACCTAAAGCATAGTTTTCAGCCTTTCAATCATTGCCATATCTGCTGTTAATCGTGTCATGCAAGGTATTTCTAAACCCCATGCTATCACAGTGTCTGTGTTGACCACTTGGTACTTTACATGTCATGATTCCAACATATTCTAATTCTTTAAACCGAGGTCCCGTCTCCATATGATCTTAGCTGTTGGTGAGACGTAAAACTCAAACACTCACTCACCATATTCTAATGGAAAACTAATGCATGTAATTGGTTTTAAACTCTCTGCTCTGCTAAGCTTTTTGCCTCTTTTTCTAATTTTTTAAGTGCCCAGGGTGCTAAATGGGAGGAATACGGTAACCATTACTTGCAGATGTATATTAAACACATCCCGAACTGCAAGATGCAAATCATGTCAATACGATTCTGGAAAGGATCTTCTTTGCCTTCACAGGGGTAGATTCTCCCTGCAAACAGGGCAGGGGGTGCAGTTATTAAAAGGGCAAGTCAATAAGTAACCAGCCTACCACATTTCCAATTCATCGAGATAACCAAGATTTTCATGCTTTGTTTCAATGCATGTTTTAGGGATGAGGACAAAACTGCACCCTTATTGGGTCATTAACTCATAAGATTGAACATCAAACAGGGCTAGCCATGCAAAAGCAAGTTTTTCGTAAAAAGCTGAATGCCGTGCTGTAGTTTGGTACTTGTATTTGAAAGGGAAAACAGGTCAGGAAATACATTTTGAGTTGACCAATGCTTATGGGTCTTCAGCGCCATCATATGCACAAGTTGAATTCTGGGTTGGGGAATTTAAATGCGGTAGAACGTCTTTAGAAGATGAACTATGTCTGGATGCCCATCAGATGCCTCCGATGAAGAAATGTGTAACAAAGTATAGGATCTGGTGTACTCTGATAGGTGAACTAAGGTAGAAGAAATAGTGAATACATTACACATTTCACATGGTAGCGTATCAACAATTTTACATGTTCGCTTGTGTATGCGCAAGCTAACAGCCTGTTGGGTCCCAAATCCTTTAGCGATGAGCAAATGGCAACAAGAGCATCAAATGCAGCGCATTGTTGAAGCAGTTAATCATGCGTATCAAGCTAAATGAGTTTATACAACTATGTTTAATTGCTAATTGGACAAGCTGTTATACTTAAATGACATGTCTGCAATTAACTTGAACTTAAAAAAGTACCATTATTGACGTGACAACTACAGTATTATCTACCGTATTACCGCACTTAAAAGTCGGAGGGAAATAAAGTTGTTGTGCTTGAAACTTGATAGACACCTTGGATCAATGATATTTCCACTGACATTGACTCAGAAATAAGACCGTTCGCAGATGACCTGTTTGTTACCGGTGTAACAGTTTATCTTTACCCCCTGGGTAGCTTTACCTCCCGGGGGTAAAGATATCCCGGGATATCTTTACCCCCACCCTGGATATCTTCACCCCCGGGGGTAAAGATATCCCGGCTGGGATATCTTTACCCCCGGGGGTAAAGCTAAACTGGCTAGGATATCTTTACCCCCTACCCAACTTTTGGTTATAAACTATTTACTTAATGCCCAATTTCTTCTTATATGTAAGTGAAGCAAGATATTGGACTCGATGTTTCACTTTAAAATTTTTTCGTTTCAATCATGACTCGGACTAATAGAACTACCCTTAGTAAGAAATATGACCATATTATAAAAGGCAAATGATTATTTAATAACTTCTTTTTTGTATATTTTCTTATTCAAAATGTTGCTTATGACAATCTTTCATAATCTTGCATTATCCCTGTCAGTCGTGAAATGGGGGTGGTGGTGAGTGGGAAGGCGGGGGTAAAGATATCCCGGCTGGGATATCTTTACCCCAGGGGGTAAAGCTAAACTGGCCAGGATATCTTTACCCCCCCCCCCCCCCCCCCCCCAACTTTTGGGTATAAACTATTTTCTAAATGCCCAATTTCTTCTTATATGTAAGAGAAGCAAGATAGTGGACTTCATGTTTCACTTTAACATTTTTTGTTTCAATCATGACTCGGACTAATAGAACTACCCTTGGTAAGAAATACGACCATATAAAAGAGCAAATGATTATTTAATAACTTCTTTTTGTATAGTTTCTTATTCAAAATGTCCCTTATGACAATCTTCCATAAACTTGCATTATCCCTGTCAGTTGTGAAATGGGTTGTGGTGGTGAGTGCAAAGGCGGGGGTAAAGCTATCCCAGCTGGGATATCTTTACCCCCGGGGGTAAAGCTAAACTGGCCAGGATATCTTTACCCCCATACCCAACTTTTGGGTATAAACTATTTTCTTAATGCCCAATTTCTTCTTATATGTAAGAGAAGCAAGAAACTGGACTCGATGTTTCACTTTAACATTTTTCGTTTCAATCATGACTCAGACTAATAGAACTACCCTTAGTAAGAAATATGACCACATTATAGAGGCAAATGATTATTTAATAAATTCTTTTTGTATATTTTCTTATTCAAAATGACCCTTATGACAATCTTTCATAATCTTGCATTATCCCTGTCAGTCGTGAAATGGGGGTGGTGGTGAGTGGGAAGGCGGGGGTAAAGATATCCCGGCTGGGATATCTTTACCCCCCGGATGTAAAGCTAAACTGGCCAGGATATCTTTACCCCCACCCCAACTTTTGGGTATAAACTATTTTCTTAATGCCCAATTTCTTCTTATATGTAAGAGAAGCAAGATAGTGGACTCGATGATTCACTTTAACATTTTTAGTTTCAATCATGACTCAGACTAATAGATTGTCGTATTTCTTACCAAGGTAGTTCTATTAGTCCGAGTCATTATTGAAACAAAAAATGTTAAAGTGAAACATGGAGTCCACTATCTTGCTTCTCTTACATATAAGAAGAAATTGGGCATTTAGAAAATAGTTTCTACCCAAAAGTTGGGGTGGGGGTAAAGATATCCTGGCCAGTTTAGCTTTACCCCCGGGGGTAAAGATATCCCAGCCGGGATATCTTTATCCCCGCCTTCCCACTCACCACCACCCCCATTTCACGACTGACAGGGATAATGCAAGATTATGAAAGATTTACATCAGCAACATTTTGAATAAGAAAATATACAAAAAAGAAGTTATTAAATAATCATTTGCCTTTTATAATATGGTCATATTTCTTACTAAGGGTAGTTCTATTAGTCCGAGTCATGAGTGAAACGAAAAAATGTTAAAGTGAAACATTGAGTCCACTATCTTGCTTCTCTTACATATAAGAAGAAATTGGGCATTAAGAAAATAGTTTATACCAAAAAGTTTGGGTGGGGGTAAAGATATCCTGGCCAGTGTAGCTTTACCCCCGGGGGTAAAGATATCCCAGCCGGGATATCTTTACCCCCGCCTTTGCACACACCACCACCACCCATTGCACAACTGACAGGGATAATGCAAGATTATGAAAGATTGTCATAAGGGAAATTTTAAATAAGAAAATATACAAAAAGAAGTTATTAAATAATCATTTGCCTCTATAATGTGGTCATATTTCTTACTAAGGGTAGTTCTATTAGTCTGAGTCATGATTGAAACGAAAAATGTTAAAGTGAAACATCGAGTCCACTATCTTGCTTCTCTTACATATAAGAAGAAATTGGGCATTAAGAAAATAGTTTATACCCAAAAGTTGGGGTGGGGGTAAAGATATCTTGGCCAGTTTAGCTTTACCCCCGGGGGTAAAGATATCCCAGCTGGGATTTCTTTACCCTCGCCTTTGCACTCACCACCACCACCCATTTTACAACTGACAGGGATAATGCAAGATTATGAAAGATTGTCATAAGGGACATTTTGAATAAGAAAATATACAAAAAGAAGTTATTAAATAATCATTTGCCTCTACAATGTGGTCATATTTCTTACTAAGGGTAGTTCTATTAGTCTGAGTCATGAATGAAACGAAAAATGTTAAAGTGAAACATCAAGTCCACTATCTTGCTTCTCTTACATATAAGAAGAAATTGGGTATTAAGAAAAAAGTTTATACCCAAAAGTTGGGGTGGGGGTAAAGATATCCTGGCCAGTGTAGCTTTACCCCCGGGGGTAAAGATATCCCAGCCGGGATATCTTTACCCCCGCCTTTGCACACACCACCACCACCCATTGCACAACTGACAGGGATAATGCAAGATTATGAAAGATTGTCATAAGGGACATTTTAAATAAGAAAATATACAAAAAGAAGTTATTAAATAATCATTTGCCTCTATAATGTGGTCATATTTATTACTAAGGGTAGTTCTATTAGTCTGAGTCATGATTGAAACGAAAAATGTTAAAGTGAAACATCGAGTCCACTATCTTGCTTCTCTTACATATAAGAAGAAATTGGGCATTAAGAAAATAGTTTATACCCAAAAGTTGGGGTGGGGGTAAAGATATCTTGACCAGTTTAGCTTTACCCCCGGGGGTAAAGATATCCCAGCTGGGATTTCTTTACCCCCGCCTTTGCACTCACCACCACCACCCATTTCACAACTGACAGGGATAATGCAAGATTATGAAAGATTGTCATAAGGGACATTTTGAATAAGAAAATATACAAAAAGAAGTTATTAAATAATCATTTGCCTCTATAATGTGGTCATATTTCTTACTAAGGGTAGTTCTATTAGTCTGAGTCATGAATGAAACGAAAAATGTTAAAGTGAAACATCGAGTCCACTATCTTGCTTCTCTTACATATAAGAAGAAATTGGGTATTAAGAAAAAAGTTTATACCCAAAAGTTGGGGTGTGGGTAAAGATATCCTGGCCTGTTTAGCTTTACCCCCGGGGGTAAAGATATCCTGGCCAGTTTAGCTTTACCCCCGGGGGTGAAGATATCCAGGGTGGGGGTAAAGATATCCTAGGATATCCTTACCCCCGGGGGTAAAGCTACCCCTGAGTAGCTTTACCCCCGGGGGTAAAGCTACCCAGGGGTCAAGATAAACTGGGACACCGGGAAATTAGAGATACAGATGACTCATTGAAACTTCAGACTGACATAGATAGATTAGGATGTTGGGCCCGAAAATGGGGCATGAGATTCCAACCAGTTAAATGCAATATTATGCAGATAACTAGGAAGAGATCTAATAAAGTTGAGGCTTTTTACACCTTAGAGGGAACGGTCCTCGAGAATGTGAACTCCATTAAATACCTTGGAGTGACAATCTCACACAACTTGAGATGGAATACTCATATTAGCAACATGTGTACTAAGGCAAATAGAATGCTTGGTTTCCTGAAGCGAAATCTTCATCAGTGCCCTCAGGATGTAAAAGAGGCAGCATATAAAGGTCTTGTTCGCCCAATCTTGGAATATGGTAGTTGTATCTGGGACCCCAGTGGAGTGGTCCTTAACGATGAAATTGAGAAAGTTCAGAATAGAGCTGCTAGATTTGTAACAGGCAATTACTGCTTTGAAACTGGGAGCATGACTGGAATACTTGGAAAATTAAAATGGGAGTCTCTCAAGAAAAGGAGAAAAGACAGTAGGCTAATCCTTTTATACAAAGGTCTAAAGGGTGCTACCAGCTTTCCAACAGATGACCTTGTTCCCCAAGCTAGACACTGTAGAAATCACCATTCGTTGGCATTTCAGACCCTTACTGCAAGAACTGACTATTATAAAGAGTCATTCTTCCCCAGAACCATTAGAAATTAGAATGCCCTTCCCGATTCGATTGTTTGGAAGCTGAAGGTGCTGATGATTGTGTAGCTAAATTTACCTCTTTGGTTAGAGCTTGGGACTAACTTCCCACATCACAGGTCCTGGTGTATGAATGTCATTTGATGTGTCACCAGTAACAGTTCTGATTCTGATCTGATTATATTAATTTATAAATGTTGGTTGGGGAAATCTGCTATATAGCAGCTAGAATTCTCCGATGGTGACCTGCGAGTGCCAGGGTCAGTCTACCAGAAGAACGAAAGTTAAGATTACAGTGATGGTTTCTGGTCAACTCATACCTAAGTCAACTCGTACCTTAGTCAACTCGTATCTGTTTTTGGTCAACTCGTACCTTAGTCAACTCGTACCTTAGTTTAAAACAAAATCTATATTTGGATAAGTTGAACTTTGGCACACATATATACAGGTCAACTTTACAGTCTATGAAGACTCCTGGCCCTTTTCCGGACGATGAAGACAATATTTTGTGTTTGCATTACGATAACATGCACATGCGCTAGCATGGCTCCTTTCACATATTTGGACCTATATCCATGCAGCCATGATTTTTATTTTCTGAATTGTATCATAGACATAGTTTATGGCTGCTCGTTTATTTTAACCGCTGTAACGAGTGCGTACAATCCATGTTGCCATATTCCCAACAAGTCCTATAGGGCTTTCTATTGACGTCTATGATAATAATTATACGGACTTGTTAACCTGATGGGCACTATGTAGTAGATAAGAAATCATGTAAGTTCATTTGGAAATAAAATGTAAGTGCCACAATTATATTTACTTCATATATGTTCAAAACATAAACGTTGGCCAACATAAATGTTGTATTCGGTTCTAACAAGTACTCAAACTCTATGTTGTAGACCCGATGTGAGGAAAATAATGTGTACCCATTCGAACATAGGTTTTGATATGTAAAATTGGGGTTCGAGAGGGTATAGGAATGTTTTCTTGATGAGATCATCCCGTATTTACTCTCGTCATGGCTAGTTCATTACTAGTAAAAAGGACAAATATGTCAAAAACGCTCGGGATGTACAGGTAAATCCAGTGATTTATATAATTTAATACTTAATAAGGCCTAAAACAGCCGTGTTTCCGCTTACCCGACCGACTCTGCTTCAGACCCCCGACTTTACTATTTTTATCAATAAAAGAACAAAATATAAACACCTACCATACAATTTTCAATTGCCGACCCTATCCAATGTCATCTTTGCATTTCCCCATAGTATTTTAGCATTTATTTTTGTAGTTTTTGGCATTTAATACCTAGTAATTTTCAATTATATTTGAATACACTTGTTTTCGTATTAACAATATGTTCTAGAAATGGTTATCCTTTGGAAGCAAGGAATACACCACAGAACTGGAAAATATGGAGTGTATATGTCTTCTGGGCCAGACTAGCTAGTTTTGGCCAATTAGGTCTCATCAGTTACCCTCAGATATTTTCAAAATTCAACAATGGAATCAATGATCCCAAAGGACCAGAAAATATAAACTACACTATGATGTAGGGCAGGGACTTTCTCCTGTAAACCCTAGTTTTCTCTATGGAAAGTGGGGTTCGCTCTCTGTCTCTGGTCAAGCCCATAGGAGTCTTACTGTTGGTTTTCTTTTGCTCCAGCATTTCAGTGGTTTCTTGCTGTCGAGTCCTCACCGTTGTTTCATCTCTGTGGTTGTTTGACTATTTGTGTTCATGGAGATGTTGCACCGATGAGTAAGGAGGCCTTCAAGGGGACTGAACATATTTGTCAAAATCGCGACGGAGGTAAGGGCGAGGATTGTGGCCACGTAAAATCGATTTAAGCCCCTCCCCCTGGAATTCGTTTCCGCTGTTTGGGTGTTTGTGTCGCTTGTGTTATCTTATTTTGGATAGCCTATTGGCCATTTTGTGGGAAAGTAATTGTCCTTTTGGCTTTCCGCTGTTGGTGTTTCCATTAGGGTCTGTTGTTTCATGTTTGTGTGTCTTTCCGTTTGGTGTCTCTGATGGGAGCTGTGGGTTGATTGTATCAATTTCTCATCATTGCCCCCACTTCTATTTTTCAGAAATAAATAATTAAATTTGCATTACATGTCCCGCAAAGACGATGCTGCCAATGGTGTGTGATATCACAGCTTATCGCATGCTGACGTCTACCAACAACCTTTGAGCTAAAAATATCTGCATGCGATTAAGTCTTGCCAAACCAAAAACTGCCTCTCATCAACAAAATCAAAGGAATAAATTCAATTAAAATTAGCCTTTAATTAGGAACAATTCGATTAAACTAGTATCAATAGTCTCTTTTTTTCACACCCACATTAATTGGTTCCTGGTTTACTACGTTAAACAAGGGTGAATAATAATAACAATGATAATAACTACAGCAGGTCGATGGAACGCCATTGCATATCCCTGCGATGTGAAAATCGTGTTACAATTAACTCAAATACTTCTTTTTTGACCTCCCGGTACCCAAGACATGTGTCGGGCAATCTTTTGCACAACTATATTCTACTCTTAATTACCTGTGATTTGATATGCAACATGCCTATGTTTGAACAAAATAGCTTTTTGACCCCTGGCCTCACCCTGGGGGCAGGTCAAATCAAAATTCCGAATACGTTCCTCCATTCCGAATCCATAGGGCTATTAACAGTGGCAGTTGTGTGGTGTACAAGCGCAGAAAAAACATGAGCACATTGCCCGTAAAACAAGCCCCAATGAACAATGGGGCACATTTACTTACTCATTCATGGTTCTGGCCCTGTTCCTTCTAATTATCCGCATGCATTTAAAGCAAAAAACATAAAAATCCACAAGTTTGGAAAGTTCCCCAAAAGTAGTCACTTTAATAAGTGAGCACCACCCCCCCCACCTCTCAATAAAATATTTGCAAAATGGCCTATACCCATAATTTTTTTTTTCCACCCCCCCCCCTCCACACCCACACACAAACAATGAAAATTAAAAAAAAATGAAGCCCCCAATAATAGTATCAACCTCACTATGTAGCAGGCAAAACTTAGAGTACCCCACCCCCACCCTATCTATCTATCTTCTGATACTGCGTCGGTCACATTTGACCATTACCGCAGGTGTATATTACATACACTCAAGGTTTTGCAGGATGAAAGCCTACACAGTAATCATGTAATTACGGTAGGGATCTTTAACCTGCACAGGGGCGTGTTCTCCCTGCACAGGGGGCCTCCAGTTAACGTCCCGATCCAAGGACGGTGCACTTGATGACATCCATCCCTGCAAATGATGCCAATGGAGCATGTTTGGACACCGAAATTTTATCGCCGCTGCCGGGGATCGAACCCGGGACCTCTAGCATCAGAGGCAAGTGCACTAACCGCTGAGCTATCACCAGGTCTAAGAAACCTGCAAAAGGACATAACTTCCCTCGAACGACAGATATTCTTTCTTTTTATAGATTTGCTTATCTGTAAAACGAAAGATATCTGCTTTTTTGACATGTTATTTTCATGAAATTATGGTGCAAAACGAAAAAACCGCATTCTAGAACACGTTGAAATCTCTTCCACTCAATAACAGCAACATTAGGAAGAAGACCAGACGTCTTCAGAAAGGTGCATTTTCTGCGGAAATAAAGAAAAAGATACCGTTACAATTCTCCTATTTTCTGTGTCTTGAAATCAATCAAAAACGGGTAAGCTTTAACCATTTTATCATAATTTGTAAAGTGGCCGTCGATTTACATGGAATCCGCCATCTTGATTTACTGGTTCTCTTGCGGTAGGTATAATATGCGAAATCAAGTTGATTTCGCGAAATCAGCCCGATTTAGCGAAATCAAATCATAAAATCATCATAATTAAAAACAGGCAAAAAATTGTTATTGCATATAATCTAGAATGTTATTATACATTTATGAGCCAAGTTTCATGAGAAAATTTGAATATTTAGTATGTATTTGATCGGAAATTCTATTCTGCCACTTGATTTCGCTGGTAATCACATGTGCGAAATCAACACATTTTAGCGAAATCAATGTATAAAATACCATTTTCCCAAAACTGAATAAAACATATTGGTGCATTTTATTAAGAATGTTGTTAATCATTTATGAGCCAAGTTTCATGGTGAAATTTGAATATTTAGTATGTTTTTGAGAGGAAAATCTATTCTGCCACTTGATTTCACTTGCAATCGCATGTGCGAAATCAACTCATCAAATATCAAATCAACTTGATTTCGCATATTATACCTACCCGGTTCTCTTGTTTTTTTTCTGACTTTTCCTATTTTTTTCCGTTTCGGATACAGAGGTTGCATACAGTTAGTCAGCATATACTACGTTGGACAGTTAAAATCGGCCGTTTCTTGACTTTTGATGCAAACCTCAAACGTGGGACACCTGTCATTTCGAACGATAGTCATTTCGTCCGTTGGCAATTTCGCCAATGGTCCTAAATTGGAACGGTTCGCCATTGGGGTGTTTCGACCTTGGGACGTTTCGCCCTTGCGTCTTTTCGCCCGGATTTCTTGGGTCGTTTCGCCCCTATTTTTTTTTTTTTTTTGGATTTGAGATTTAACGTCCCCGTCGACTCTGTAAATTCATTTTGGAGACGTAACCCTATCGATTTAGTTATTTGATTTGGTATATACTGAGTAAATGGTTTAAGGGGGTATAGGTAGTCCCAAAATATATTGTTATATATCCTCGTTTGGTGCAGCTTTCTCTCTATCTATCTATTCTTACATCTACCCACGCACCTTCATTCATCAGTCCTTTTACCCTTCCAATATGATTGTGAAGAAACATACCACGGGCGACTTTCATTTCTACTTTCACATTTGAACATAACCGCAGATGTACATTACATACACTCCAGGTTTGCAGGTTGAAAGCCTACACAGTAATCTATCATTTAATTACGGTAGGGCTCTTATCCGATATCCGGACGAAACGAATCATATCGATATCAGGGCGAAACGACCAACTCAGAAATCAGGTCGAAACGAATCTACCCCAAAAACAAGGCAAAACGACCCGACTTCAAATCAGGGCAAAAAAACCCAGCTAAACGACACACTGGCGAAACGACACGACAAAAAGAAAACCAGGACAAAACAGCCAAACACTTACCACTACACATATCTCTGTTGTGCTTCATATGTTAATGCTGGTGTTGTTGTTGGTTTTTGCCTAGGTGTTTCTCGTCTCCGTTTTATAAAACACTGGAGCTTCATATCATTAAACTTAAGTATATACATGTAATGCACATTTTTGCAGGGACCGAGACATTCCACTGACAAGAAAGTTTCTTCTTACCTTTTTAGCAATCGGGCACATTCAACCGTTACTCGCATGTGAATATTACATACACAGCAGATTTGCTGGAGAAAAACCTTTACATTAATAATTGAATTACGGTAGGGGTCTCGAACCTGCACAATGGGTGCCTCGGGGGTTGGGGGCTCTATCTAAAGGCCCGATTGGAAGGACGGTCCACTTTTTGACATTCATCCCTGCAAATGATGGCAGTTGAGCATGACAGGACACTGAAATAATCATCACTGCTGGTCACTAAACCAGGGTCTAGCACTTACCACTTGGCTCTCGCGCCACTGATATGCATTTTGGAGACTTTCCTGTCTTTAAGCTGATCCTGCGATCGGACACATTTGGCTATTACTCGCAGGTGTAAATTACATACACTCCAGGTTTTGTAGGATAAAAACCATCACAGTAATCATGTTATTACGGTAGTGTTCTTTAACATGCCCAGGGGAGGGTTCTCCCTGCACAGGGGGCCTCCAGTTA